>OZ023171.1:6821342-6863842 GCA_963678695.2 Diplodus puntazzo | reverse complement strand
AGTCTCGGATTGAACTGGAAGCCTGTAAAACGGTCCCGCATCCTGAACATGCAGCCACAGGCTACACACTCTCTGACCTTTCTGGAGTTCCAGAGAATTGCCTTGGCGTGGTTGTGACCACTGTTAAAGACATCCATAATAGGCACAATTACAAGATGCTGTTGGAAGAGTTTGACACAGTGATGTTATGGCTTAAGCTGTCCTATAAAGCATTATTCCATCACCAGCCCGCTCTTCCAAGTGTCTCTGGGGGCCCGTTCAGCATGATGGCAGGGTCAAACCTCCTCTGTCACACACACCCCAACACACACATACAAACACATTTTCCTGCAGGCTCAGGTAGTTAAAGCTGTACAATGGAATGGACTACTCCCACTCTATCAATGGACAAAGAAAGGCTGTGGCAGAATGAATCCCATCCCACTCACACCTGCTTTCCTCTAAAACAAAGACTCCAAATCAGAGACACCTTCTTAAGACTTAAGGACTCTCCAGAAAAGCCCCAAAACCCTCCACTGGCAGCAGAATGAGACGGTGCTTCTGCGAAGACAAAGAACATCAGACAGGAAGAGAGAGAACTATCAAATATGTTCACCAGCTATTGTATCATTTTCAGCTCCTCAACAGACTATAGATTTTTAGTCCATGCCATTACTAATTCATGGGGGGGGGGGGGGGGGGGGGGGGGGCTCCTGGAAACCTGATCTGGATCAATAGAGTTGACCTTGGGTTGGGCTGCTAACAGTCGGACTGGACTGAGAGGGGGGTTCTGACTGATCTCTGAGCAATATGTGCAGCTCATTTAATTACATATTCAAATAGTGGAGCTTGTTACAGAAGATATTAGGGGCATTGTATGAAATTATGAATCCTGACTTTTTGCCAGAATGCCCAAACTTTGATTTTTGCTTAAAAGATTCAAGGGTTAAACAGTTAGCCTGGCTCTGTCCAGAAATCAAAAATAGCCAGGTGCAATATGGTCTCTCTCCCTTTCTACAGTCTATATGCTAAGATAAGATAAACTCAACTAAGCTAAGCTAAGCTAAGCTAATCACCTGCTATGGCTTCATATTTAGCATATTATTGATCCGATAGCTAAGAAGCCTTTTTTTTTTCAATAAATGGTAACTATTTTTTGAAGCCTTCTTTACTTGCTCCTGACAGCCCTGTGCTGTGTGTGCAAACAACTGTTTTGCTTTTCTTCTCAAACCAAATATAGCACATTATTGAAGTGGTAGCTCTTATTTTTGTCACAAACTAAGATAGTAGATTTGGTGAGATTTATGCAGAAATGTGCCTAAAACAATTATTACACCAAATGTATAATGTTAAAAAGGTAGGCATGCTCACATATGTATTTTTCAGTTGATCAAAAAAATTCACAAAGACATCTACCATATTTTATCATGGATAGAGACATTAGTTGAGTTTGCTGTCAGTCATTACTACCTGGCCATACAAGCATCCGCTATTTACCAATAGTGTACAGCTGGTCTGTCTGTCATGCCAAACAGACAGTGTTGGGGAAGCTCCTTTGCAAGTGTAGCTTGTAAAACTACATGTATTTCAGCTAAAAAAAAGTAGCTTTAGCAACTACTTACACTCATTATACTCATTTAATCAGTGTTAAATAAATCAACACATGGTGTATTATGAAACAAATATAATAGCCTACAACAATTCACATGCCAGCAGAAATATGCCTCTCCACTCAAGTTTTATTTTTTAAATAACAAAAGCTGACATTTTTGGTCAACATCACAGGAACTTCAGAGGCACTATTACTTAGGCACTCGAACTAGATGCCAAGGCAGAATCGCTTGTTGACACGACACATGAGCAGTCTCTCAAAGTTTTTATCAGACAGCCGGTTCCGTTTGGCACTAAAAACACCTTTACCAACATTAAAAAACTGCTCACATGCTGCACTGGCTGGGACACCAGTGTTGAACTTTACAAACACTTTGGACATTATGGGCAGAGATTTGAAAGCATTTTGTGGGGACTCATCTGGTGACTTCACAAAGGCAATCCAATTTATCCAATTTGTAAGCAAAGAAAAATAAATAAAATGTGTATTATATAGGTCTTTTTTTAATTATAAAAATATTTCATGTTATTGGCCAAAATTGTAGTTTGTAAATTGAGTAGTTAAACTTCAAAAAATGACCCAAAAAGCAGTTGGAATACTTGACGCAGCACAAAATATGAATGTAGTTTAATTACCAGCAAGTTACAGTTAGCTCAACTACATGTAGTTTAAGTCTCCCCAACACTGCAAACAAAGGCAATGAGGCACTTTCTGTAGCACACATCTAACACGTCATTGTTTCGAAATCGTGCTCATGAACAGTACGCTTGAAATTAGGAAAATGTATTTAATTTAAATTGTGCTAAATCTTTTTTTCTTCAAGTGTTCCCTTGTGAATAGAGTGCAGCTCAAGCTGGATTTTTCTGCACAAATCAATCCCACTCAGAGAGAAGCGACCTGAAGTCAGCAGGTGGGCTGTTTTTTATATGTCTAAACACGCTCGAGCCTGACTCAGTTAGTGTAACTGAAGAACTGAGGTTGTGTCACTTTGTCGCACAGTTGTTATTATGGTTAAAGCTTGACTGTTCACGCTGATATTACTTATGACTTGTCATCACGCAATATTTATTTGTTCGTACACTATACTACTAAAACAACGTAAAAGCACCATGCAAATGGACCTGACTGAATCCAACCCTAAAGTTTTCTTCAGAACCTCGGCCAGCCATTCGGGTCCCAATGCGGGTCAGGTACCCATGCTCTACTCTACAAGAGTTGCTCTGTTGCTCACAACTTAATATTGTAGAATATGAAATACTAAATAACAAAAGCAGGGACTTGTAATTGATGCATTTTATTGTGAGATGGGGAGTCATAAAAAATGAACAAAAAAAGAAAACAAACAAAAAACAATCACTATAAAAAAAGATGAGGGTGTTAAAGGGGGATGGGCATATAAAACGGGCGTGGTCATGACACTGACATAGAAAGTAACACATTGGCACAAATAAAAACATAAGAACATACATCAATATTATTTTGGCTTGGCAAAAAGGACAGTTTGTGTGGTTAAGGATAATCCTTCGATAAAAACAGCACACACTCATGCTATTAGACATACTATTAGTTTTCAAGAGTTCAGTAGCTTCATATTAGAGAGGGGAAAGAAAACTAAAATAACATGAGAATGGATGCAGAAAGGTCACAAGTTCCAATTTTCAGGCTTGCAGGGTGCAGGTTTCTTTTTTTTTTTCAAGGAAAAACATAATTTTGTTTGTTCGAAAAAACATACTTCAGTACACCGGAGTCTCATTTTTCGAGGCTTGTAGTTATTTGCCTTTGAATCGTTTTTTTCCATAATAAAATATATTATCGTATTAATACAAACTACAGTATTGTACACTACATAGTGTAATAAATAACCATAAAGAAATATAAAAAATAAGACACATAAATATAAAAGTTCTCTATGACTAAACAGACATACCCATCTCCTTGGGGGTGGGGATAATACTGCCATTGCTGAAAACATACAGTACACACACTGAAACAGAACATACCACATAGGGACAAAAATAATACTGACAGGTAAAAACATTGTTGAATTAAACTCCTGGGATTCAGATTTGCCTACATTTTGTTACCTGAAGAGACATCTGAGCATTTCATGATGTGTTAAACAAGTGCACTGAATAAGCTTTGAAAGGCAGGACACAGTTAATAATTAGAAATCATACTTCATCATCGTCCATTAGAAAACATGTGCATTATAAGTCTTTTAGCCGCTCAGATTAGAAATAAAGCAACTTATCTAAAATGTATGAAACATGAATAGGTGGTCAGCTAAACTCTACTCTTTCAGGTGTGGTGGTGAGCCAAAGTCAACAGTATTCCGGCGTATTGGTTGACCCGGCAATACCTGATCATAGCTTCAACAGCAATATTCAATGGCACTTCTGATATGCATGTTTGTCTTGTTTTAGATTGTTTGCATATGGCTCAGAGTGGGGCAGGGGTAGGTACAGGGAGGGTCAGACAGTTTTCTACATCCCCTTTCTGCTCGCTCTGAACATTATAACAACAGCTCAACACTTTCAGAAAATACTCCAATTGACTTTGTTTGCATGGAGGTGATGAGAAGATCAATACCACTCTCGTATCTGTCTGGTAAATATGAAGCGGCAGATGGTTAGCTTAATTTAGCATAAATACTACAGGGGGGAAAACGCTAGCCTGCTGTGTTTCTGTTAGATTAACAGAAGACTTAACAGCTGTTTTCCTTTGTTCCAGTCTGCATGCTATGCTAGGCTAAACCGCTGCTGACTACATATTTAACGGATAGCTTTACCTTGGTCTGGGTGAATCCCCGATTCTGATTGGCTGCAGGGTGTCCTGACAAATCCATGGACTTGTGGAACTAATAAATAGCTCTAGTGAAACTGTCTGTTCACAGTTCTAAATTGACACATTACAGTCTGTATCCTATCGGAATATTTCATTGGGTGTAGTCCTTCAGTGTATCATCCTCTGAACACCACAGGATGGCCGCTGTAGCACACAAGCTGCAAGAAGTAGCTTACACTGCCACCCTGAACACAGGCCATCATCTCACATCCCATTTGCCCTTCACCTGTCTGCTTCAGGCTGCAGCTGACAGAACACATCATTTAGTCTTGAACATCTTGACATTGTTTTTGGGACAATGACTGGTTAGCCAGCTGCTCTTGATGCTAAACATACCGTCAAATTGTGAACAGTAAGTTCGCATGCAATCTTACTGACTTTGAATATTGCATAACATTAGCTGTCTGGCTAACAGCTGAGTGAGGGTTCTATGAGCTGAGTGGACTAGTTTATCTCCTGTTGTCAAGTGGCATCTAAAGTGCGTCCTGTTTAATGGAGTCTTGTACATTATAATAGCATGACAACCTTAGGGAATGGTAATTAAAGTTCCAGCTGTTTTCACGTGTTGCCAGGGAAACAGAGTTTGTAAAGAACTTTTGATTGCAAAACATGGCAATGTAGATGAACGGTAAACTTTTGTGACCATGGTATCAGCGGGACGATGCCCTTCAAGGTGTCCATCGTCGTCCATTCATTCCTAGTCATGAACACCTCTTCAGGCATTATCCCTTACATATGAGAGTGGCACAGACCTTTTCCTTTAATACTCACCAAAATACAAATAAGCATATTTCCAAAAATGTCAAGCTAATTCCTATGGAACACTGATTTGTAAGGAAACTTTGACAACAGTGTGTCTAAAAGGAACTAAAAGACTGAAAAAAGACCAGTTCGCTTTCCATTGTTTTTCTTCTTAAGGCTCACAATTCAATCAAAAGAACATCAAAAAGACATGTTATGCTAACATCTGCTAGCGTGATGGCGTGGTACATCTAGTGCGGTAATACTGAAGGGTAGACAACACAACTCAACTGTTCAATCCATAGGTAAACCAAGCCACTTGTAGTGCACAGGATTTTTCTTAATTTCCTTCCAACTTAATAAAATACTGATTTTTTTTGTTCATTGGCAATAAAAAGGTATAGAAATATCTCCCAACTGTACATCTTTTAAACGTTAAAATATGAGTGATAAAATTAGTAACACTGATAAAAAGAAATGACCCAAGGTGTTTTAGTAATAAAACATTATCTAAAACGTGTCGGCTCTAGCTTCCAAAGTCTGTATAATGCATTTCCTCCGTTTGTTAAAATTTGTGTTAGTCTTCATCACTTTCTTTACAAATGGATCTTTCGAACAGTGAGAAATCGTTCTCCTGTGGAAAAGTCACTAGTATTTTTTCAGGCACACCTGGATTTCTACACAGTAGTGAACTGAAACGATCTGTCAGGGTGACCAGACATCATCTCCTGCGTTCCTCCTCTGCACGGGGAGAGGAGGAATCTGATTGTGTCTCATGGAGGAGTCTGATTCCTCTTTTAGTCAGTATCTCCTTTCTCTTGCGGCGCCTGCTCAAAGTCTTCAGGAACCGTGTTCCTGTTTGTTTCGCCTCCACTCTCCTCAGTGACCTCCCCCTCTGCTTCCCCTTCTTCAGTCAACCCTTCTTCTGTATCCATCTTGACTTCCTCCTCTTCCTGAATGCTCCCGAGCACCTCCTCTTGCCTTGTGTCAGCCTCCTCTTCTTCCTCTCTCGCCTCATTCTTCTCCTCCTCTCCTCCTCCCTCCACTAATACTCTCTCTATTTCCTCTTCATTCCTGTCTTCCTCCTCCTCCTCCTCATCCCCCCCTTCATCACCTATCTGCACTACCTGGATATCGTCCATGTCCACCGCACCTTCCTCTTCCTCCTCCAACTCCTCCTCGCTCTCCTCATCCTCTCTGGTGCTGCTCCCTCGCTCATCCGAGTCCAGCTGGGAGGGGGCCAGGAGCCGCCTCTGCACCCGGCTCAAGGCCTCCATCTCGGCCTGTACCTCGCCGTCCTCCTCGGGGCTCTCCCGGCCTCCAACTTGGCTCTGCGTCTCCTTCTTGCAGTAGGAGTAGCGATGGTTCATGTGCTGTGAGTAGGAGCCCGAGTGGGAGAAACGCTTGCCACACTTGTCGCACTGGTATGGCTTCTCCCCGGAGTGGAGCCGCATGTGTTCGATCAAGTGGTGTTTGTGTTTGAAAGCCTTGCTGCAGATGCCACACTCGTGAGGTCGCTTCCCTGCAGAGACGGAGAAAATGAATATGTCAATGTCTGTGTTTAAGAACACAAAAAAAAAATGCTGTTGAGTAAAACAGCACAGGCATGGGAGGAAAACAATAAACTCTGGTGTGATGGCAGTGAATCTCGTCACATTATCGCGTGGAAGGGTGATAGACTCCTAACAGCATCCATCATCAATGTATCCAAGGAAAACTTCAAAACAATACAACACAATCACAACAACTGTGCTTGAGAACCTTCAAGGAAACTTTATCTAGGCAGGGAACAGCTAGTTTCACCTTGGATGAGGTCATTTGGAGCTGAAAACTATGGTTGCACGCCAGGTATCAGAGCAATAAAGAAAAAAAATAAAACGCCTCTGAGAGCGTTGACCTGCACTTGGCCACGGAATCATCATCTTGGAGCGATTCAAATCACTACCAGAGCCTGCTCTTGCAACATTTGGTGCTTCACATGAGAAGCTGGCAGTGCAGAGGTGGGGAGTTGGCGGAAAGAACTTCTCAGACCTCTTCTGTGCATATTGAGTAATACCTGCTGGAATGGTGGTGTCCACCCTTCTTTACGCTGTAGCTCAAAATCCCCTTTTCGCTCACACTCTGACTCATCTTTCCCGGGACCCAACAGTGAGTGATGGTGAGACAAGTTCCGGTTCCATCTGTGAGTTTTGGCTAAATTCGTGTGTAGGCCTGGGAAGCACATGTATTTACCTGTGTGTTCGTATTTGTGTCTCAGCAGCGAGCTGCTCTTCTGGAAGATCTTATCACACAGGTCACAGGCGTACATGCCGCTGTCCGTCTTCTTCATTTTCTTCCTCTGAGGGCCAGAGTCGGAGTCGTTCTGCTCCTCCACAGTGGACACGCCTTCTGAGTCCTGCTTCTCCTCCTGGAGAACATAAGAAATCACAGATGTAGGAATTCAACGTGACAAGTGAAGCAATGTGTGTGTGTGTGTGCATTGCAAATGTGTGTGAGCTTGTGCATTCACTGCAGACGCTGCAGCGCTGTCTTGCTGTGAAGCTCCAGAAACATGTTTTGTGGACTATGAAACTACAACTGACTTTCCATCAGCATGGGGGGAGGAGATTATGACTGGATTTTAAGTTTTGGGTGAACTGTTTCTTTAACTAACATCCCCTTGGCCAATAACATAACCCCGCTGATTACTTATGAGCGCACCTACATATTTCTCCTGTCCCTGACCTGGTAAAAGAGCCGGTGAGAGAGGATGTGGGGCAATATCAAAGAGAAGATATATACACTGGGCTCTTTTTTTACAAGGCAGATCTATGCCAATCCACTTAACACAAAAGTATAATACAACAACAATAAATCAATGAGGCAGGCAGAGGTGTGCCGCTTAAACAGATTCCCACAGATCAATAGGGGCTCTGCAGTAAAGTGCAGCCTCATGTCCTCTTGGTGACAGCCCAGGAAGATCACTCACACACCCTGAGAGATCTACATCCATCATTACAGGCCCATTAGGTGTCTGCACAATGAAGAACTATTAAGGGCTATCATTTTTACAAAGCACTGTATCCTGACATTTCTATATATGACTTATTGATTAGATTTTGGATGGTTTCAGACTATCTATCATGTCCTCGTGCTTTTGAGCGTTGAGAAATAATGATGTGGACTGAACGGTTTGACTGATGGCGCCTAAAAGAGAAAAAGCCAACTTGATTCCAATTCCTGTTAATCACCTGGCTTACAAAAACAACAGCTTTAGAGTTAGACCTGTTTGCTGTAGCTGACCTCTGAAACAAACACTAAGTCTGAAATGCTGAAAAAGCAAATAAATCTGTCAAGGTGCAAAAAAAACTGCAAGTGCAACAGTAACTGAGTACAGACAGGATCAATTAAAGTCATAGTTTGACACACAAGTATGAATAAAGAATAAGTGTTCTTGGTTGGAGTTATTTTGTAAAAATCGACACTGTTACCTGTATCTGTTCAACAAACTAAATGATCTAAATCCATGGGTTAATCAGAAGTTACTAGTCATTACTATTAGTTACAAAACTATTTACAGAACAGCCACAGAATTAAGTTTCAGATCAATGTTTTTTTTTAATCACCAGATTAAGTAAACATATTTCAGAAGTTTGTTTCTGAACTTAAGGGAATAAACTTCTGCCAGCTACCAAATGAGGATTTTCCTTCTTCACAAATTGGAATTGATGAAAAAACTTGATGAAAAAACTATCACGGTGGTCCAACAGTGACAAAGTGCTGAGTGCTGCGACCCCAAACTGATTTGAAAACAGGTTATTTTCACCTTTTTTTAAGCCAAAAGCTTCGCTGTAGATGCTAATCTATAGCATCAGTGCCCGCCTGTCTGCAGTGGGTGCACAAGCTCAACTGTGCGTTGAGGGTGTAAATAACCGTTTTAATCAATAATCAATGTGGTGTCATGGAGCTTCCAGAGACTTTGATTACACCAGACGAGCTGTATGGAGCCATGTTATGTTTCCTTTCATTTGTTTTTATACATTTTAAAACAAGTTCTCAGCTACTTCTTTGCTGCGTTTTGCTTTGAAGCTCCAGAAATGTTTTGTGGAGTACATAACACCTGACTTTCTATCAGCATGGAGGTACTTTGACTGAATTTTCATTTTTCAATGAACTGTTCCTTGAATCAAACAAGTTAAAAAAGGCACCTGGATTAGTGACCTTTAGAGGCTTAGCATACAGTTATGAGAGTAAAATTAATCTTCTCATCCAACTCGCAATAAAGCAAATAACTGTATCTATCAAAATGTCAACGTATAATTTTAACAAAGACGATAGACAGGAAGGTTGTAACTATATGGTTGCACACCTTGATTCCATTGAGGTGGATGGTTTCCTGTGTCTCAGTCCCTGCAGGGCTGTTTGCTGTAGTGGTATAGGTGTACGCCAGCTGGGGGATCAGGATAGTCTGTTTGTTGTTAGTGGCTAGTGCCCTGAGGCATTGCATTGTGGTCACAATGTCAAGGGGTTTGGCACTTGGCTGGCTGGTGTACAGTGCAATGGGGCTGGTGCCCATAGCTGAGAGTGGCGATGCCTCTTTCTTTGTGCAAGTTAAGTTTAGGGGTTCATCCACATTGGTCGAGCCAGAGGAAGGGGAGGGGTATACGTGGGCTTTAGCCACGACTCTCTCTGCTTCTTCTCTGGCCGGCTTTGGCAGCGACAGGTCGAGGGGTCCCTCAGTGCTCTGGGGTGGTTGGGCTGGGATGGGGCCGCCAGCTGTCAGGTTGAGTGGTGAGGGCGAGGCCGGGGAGCTGTGGGTGCCATTGACCTCTGCTGGGGTGGCTTCTGTAGGGCTATCCTGGGTCACAGAGGGGCTCATATTGGCCGTCGCCTTCCCTGGGACCAGAGACACCACACTGTTTGCTTCACAGGTATCCTCTTCCTCTGAGGGAGGTGTCGGGGCACCCAGTGATATCTGACCCTCTTGCATTTTATCAAACCACTTCTTAACCACATGGATCGGCAGGCTGACTGAGTCAGAGATCTTGGCCAGCTCATCTTTAGTGGGCTCTGCGTTTAAGGCAAAGTACGCCTTGAGCAGGGACAAGAGGTTTTTAGGCTGGTTGCAGAGTCCTCCCTCTGACAGCAGGGCAGCAACAGCAGACTCAGACTTATCCAGGCCTGCTCCATTCAGCCTGAGACAATCTGTCTTGCAGTGCTTGAGGGCATGGAGTGTCTCCAGCCCACCGGGACAGTTGTCACACAGGAGACAAGTTTTAGTGGTCTTTTCCTCTTTGCCTTTAGTCTCATTGGGCCTGGTGCCTCTGATGGTGAGATCTTCTGGAAGTTTCTGGGACTTGAAGGTGTCAGTGGTGGTCTGAGCTGGTAAGTTTGGCTCAGGCTCTTTCTTCAGGTTTTGGGCTGTGAGCTGGCCCTGGTTGGGGTCCAAACTGTAGTTTATAATGATTTTTGCATTCCCATCCTGACCCACAATAGGCAGACTGATGGCTGAGATGAGTTGCTGTTGCGGGGCATGGAGAGTTCCAGTGGTTAACCCCGAGTTCACCTGTCCCTGGCCTTTGGCATTGCTTTCCAGCACCTGCCGAATGACGTTACCATCCACTGCCACTTTGAGAGCATTCTGCAGGTCTGCCAGGTTGATGCTGATGGGCGACACCAGGCCCACAGTGGGCAGGACCACGGCCTGGACTGTACCCTGCAGAGGGGCTGCAGCACCTCCATTAAAAATCCCACCGTTCATGGCGCTCACAGTTGGGGATGTTAGCACCGTTGGCTTGTAGTCGTAATCCACAGGCTCGGTCTTGATCTGGTTGAGGGGCAGCTGCTCCTGCAAGGGCTTGCTGTGCTCCAGCTTCTCTCTAATCTGGGTGTGGAGGACTGAGGGCGGTGTGGACAGCACTGGTGATGGAGCCTGGGTCTGGGTTTTGGCGTTCCCTAAGCGTGGTCTGCCATTAACTGAGATGACGCTGATGCACTTCTTACTGCTGATGTGGGAGCTGTATGAGCCTGAGTGGGAGAAGCGCTTCTTGCAGTTGGAGCACTCATAGGGTTTCTCTCCTGAAAAAAAAACCACAGCATGTGTGACAGAGGGGAGATAGAAAGAGGGTGGGGGCAGAAACAGATTTCCATTAGTGAATGAAGCTAAATGAGCAGGCTAGGCAATGAACAGTATGGCAGGAAAAGGCTCTAATGCATTTCAATGATGCTTAAACGCTGATGTAATGGCACCACTGGGAAATGCCCTCCTCTAATTGCTGTCCCATAATGCCAAAAGAAACACAATTATGCAACATTAAGAGAGAACACACAATGGCCTGAAACACCATGAAGGATTTCTAAATACAGGGAATTGTCTCAAACATAAATAAAATATAAATATTGATTCAATAGACACTGAAACATCTGTGACCAGCACACAGCAAAGACACACACACAAGACCTCCTAAAGTGCATGCACGCACGCACACACACACACACACACACACACACACACACACACACACACACACACACACACACACACACACACACACACACACACACACAGAATGCTGCCATGGTGACAGGGCTGGTCCACTCACCGCTGTGGATGCGTAGGTGCTCCTTCAGATGATGCTTGTATTTAAACGCTTTGCCACATTCAGTGCACTTGAATTTACGATTGCCTCCCGACTGTGTGATGTGTCTCTGTCGGATGAGGGGAGAGGGGACATTCAGTGAGACCCACAATGAAAACACAACCTTTGAACTGCTACTAATTCTTGTCACAACTGTCATTAATCAATCGGGGGCAAAGGCACATGTTTGTTTGTCATGTTTGGAAGCTGCTGAAGAAACAGGACTGAGCTTCTATGTTGGTTTACATAATTAAGAATCACTTTGTCAGGAGTAGTGTGCTCCTAAATCCAGTCACAACTAAGCTGCAGTGAGTGGTTCAAACACAGAAACATGTGATACAGGCTGATGTCTACAGCAGGTCCAACAGTCTGATACCATGAGTGAAAATACTTGTTTGTCTACTTGTTTAGAATGTAATAGATTTCTGTAAAAAAAAACGAAAAGTTGAATCTTTGAAAAATGTCCATACATTTCAGAATATCTTAGTTTGTCCCCCTTTTACTTTAATGACAGCATGCCCTCGAACTGGCATGGACTCTACGAGATTGTACAAAACCTGCTGGCTCATGTGGTCCCAGCATGATTTGACAGTGTTCCACACACCTTAGAGCTTTGCAAGGACTTCTTGATGACCAAAGAAGGCCAAGGAGTCCTGACAGTCATGGACCCTCCTCCACAGTCACCTGACCTCAACCCCATTCAACATTTATGGACGACTGACAAAGCCAAACATTCAGTGTCATCACAAAAAGCTTTGAAGAACGCTGTCAGGTCATGCTGGGATAACCAGTCACTGTTAATGGATGAACTACAAAGTACTTACTAACATTTATTATTATAAACACCAGTTGCAACTTTATAAGAAAAGCTAAATAAATAGTTTACAAGCATTTCAGTTTATATTAACAGCATAATAAATATGAACTAATATTTAATGAACTATAAAATGACCATTTATTAAATGATCGTTATTATAAAAATGTTACTGAATAACTTTATCATTATAGTACCATGGCAGGAGAATGCTGTTAAAAGAGGATTCTGCATTAGGAATTGTAATCCAATAAAGGCATATTTGCTAAAAACTGCATTTCTACTAACAACTAAGACTGGGTTGCACCAACAAGGATTCATTTAATCTAAGATTAGTTCTATTTAGAGTTTGGTTGAAATACATTTCAAATGAGTAAATCCAGATTAAAAATTAAGCAGAGCAAAGTTTATTTATGTAAACTAAAGTTAAACAGAGTTTGGTTTAACGTGGAGATGCTACTCAAATAAAAAACAATACACAAATAAAATCAATTGACGGTAGTATAAAAGGGGGGACAAACTGTTGGCTGCTCTGTATTTCTTAATAAAAAGCCATGTTGTTCACAAGGCAGCTAAAACAATAGCTTAACTGCTCACTTTCAGCCGTTTCAGGAGTTGTGTTACGTTACTGCTTATTACTGTAACATATTTCCATTCCTTTCCTTCATAATAACAGCTTTTAAATAAAAAAAATGACAGAGGATTTTTTTTTAAAGAATTCACTGAGAATAAAATGTGCATTTTACCACCAAGGGAGCGCATGTTCTAAATGCCCTGCAGTTATCTAGCTGGATCTCTTTCACTGTCGGTCCATTCTTCCATATGTTACTGAGCTGGTGTCTTGATAGAAATCCAGCAGCATCATAAAACACATGTGGTTTGAGTCTGTCCCTTCATTTTTTTTCCACTTACTTGATCGCTTTGCTCAGTTAATTTCTCAAAGACAGAGGAAACCATGATTTAATCAGGTTTAATCCTTGTTGAGTAAACTTAATGCTGAATGCTTTTAACAAAAAATCCCACATCTGCATATATATATATTTTTTTGCCTCAGCTGAAACTGTTTTATCAGAATCCGGTCGTGACCAGTTTGTCAGTCAGTTTTTACCTGATCCCGTCCACCCTTGTGGACCGTCATATGCCTCTCCAGTTGAGCTCGGTATGCGAAGCTGTAGCTGCACTCCGGGCAGCTGAAGCTCTCTTCGGTCTTCTCATGCCGGTACTTGATGTGCTCCTTTAAGGAGCTGTAACGCTTGTAGCCACGTGCGCAGTACGGGCAGGTGAGCAGCTGAGAGAAGGAATCAGGAGTTCCTGGATGAAAAAAAAAGGCACAAGAGAAAAGTGTTGTTATGACATGTTGGAGTGAAGGGGGAGGAGAAGAGGGGATTACAAACACATGGTCAATAGGGAGGCTTCTTTGATGTTACACAAGGCCGGCCACAGTCACACTCCTCTGCTATTTCACCAATCACTGAGAGATCCTCCCCCACAGGTAAACAGCACCCAGGTAATCAAATGGATAAAAGCTGATTAGTGATCCACAGCAATGCCTTCCTGTCCTGATAAAAATAGCCAGTTCAGGGCTGGATTTAGTTTTTTTTTCACTTTTGTACTTTTCGCTGACATAAAGCCCAGCGATTACAGCTTTCACACGCCTGAAATTCCATCATGTGATTGCCTATTGTGTGTTAGAGGCCTTTCAAAAACGCCCACGCAAGGAAGGAAAAGTGAGCTTGGCAAACAGCAGCCGCCTGCTTACATCCAAGCTGGTGAACAGAGGGTCTCGGTGGAATGGCTCTCACACAGGTAAAGCATTACTTCGTTAACAGGTGATGTATTAAGTTCCCCTGCGGGACAGGTGAGGGCCTCAGGATGGGAATGCACACACATTACTGCCCAGGTAGCCGTGAGTCAGAGCTCGCACGTCCGTGACAAATTTGCTCAGGTGTTGCTGTTTCTCTTCCTCCCCTCTGCCTCTGCCTCCCCCCTCTCTTTTTTCCCCTGCTGTGTTAACAGGTAAAAGCCAGAAGCCCAGGAGCAATAAAGGCCCCAGTGTGCTGCACTCAACAAATAGCGGTGTGTGTAATGATGTTGGAGAGTGGTGTTAATGGGGTGGAGTTAACACCTGAGGTGAGACAGAGAGCAGGTAGAGCCATCCCCGGGGGGCGAGTAATTACTGGGTAGGTGCAGTAATGAGTGTGAGAGCTCAGTGACTGTGAGCTCTTGGGTGGAAATGGTGGTGTGTGTTTCAGTGCGTATGTGATTTAAGGACACTGCTACCTTGCATGTGTGTGCTACTAATAACGATATGAATGGCACAAAGCACATAATAGTTCTTTCTGGGAAGGGATATAAGAGTGTTTTTGGTCATTCCATATAAACACAACCTGCAAAATCCTACAGTGGTACTCCAAATACTTCATACAATACATCATTTTTAAGATTTTTTGTATGTGTTCTAAGCTTGCCAATTGCATTTTCTACTGGACTGGGTTGAAATGTGTCCTGAACATCCAAGAAACCCTTGGGATACATAGTGTTTATCTAAATTGTTGTTGCAGAATATCTATAGAAATCTAATTAATAACAATAAATCATTTTTTCTTTCATTTTCAAAAAAGAATATGCCCACTAGTTTTCACTTTGTAGCAACCAAAATTTGACTCAGTGCACTATTAATATCTACATGTTATTTGGTCCTGAAAAAAAATAAATAAAATAAATAAATTTAAGAAAGTCCATAACATGATCCGGGAAAAGTTATGAATTCTAGGTGAGTTGACATGAAATAACCCTTTTTTAAATCATCATAATTTTTTTAATTATTATTATCATTTTGTCCTTTTCGTGCCTTTATTTGATAGTATAGCTTGAAGACTGCAGAAAAAAGCCACATTTTGGATTCAAACCCTTCTGTACATTGGGACAAAAGCACTACCAACTGAGCTACCAGGGCACATTTCTACAGTTTGTTTAACTTTAGCAGGATGTGCTGGCTGTGTGATGATGTCCTGTACCGTTCTCGTCATGGATGCTGGCATCAGGGGTGCCCTGACGTTGAGGCTCGTCCTCCGGGGCCTCTGGGTAGATGACGGCCGTGTCTCCTTGCTGGAGCATCTCCTCAACGAGGGCGTCTGCGCTCACGTCGTCCTCACCGTCTGACCCGCAATCCTCCTTCACTGTGAGGGGACAAACACACACTGAATTACAGTGATGATTGAAGCAGAAAATTACCATGTTTTTTCTATTGACACAGGCTGTACATATGAAACCTTAACCTTTGTATATGAAATGTAATCCAATAATGTCAGAGTGTCATCAGAGTTGAACGGGATCTTGCAGTCAAGGCCCTTGATCATGACAAGTTCACCAGCCTGGAATGAGGTGTGCGGCATTGGAAGAAAAAGTATATCCTGTATGTTGTTGTTCACAATGGAATGAGAAAACTAATTAGCATCAAAGGCCACGGGCTACTGTATGAGCATCAGGCGCTTTGTAAGAACTGAATGGCAAGCCTCTATTCACAGTGTTAGGTAAGGTACTTGTTGAGATCACGACTGATAATTAGGTGATGAATCTTGTCCTGATGTATTGTGCTGATAGATATCACATAGGAACTCGCACACGCACACACACACACACACACACACACATACACGCTGCTGTGTTCTCTGGAGAGGCTTGGCCTTCAGACTGTGCTTAATATCCCAGCAAATGAGAACTTGCATGTGGGAGCCGAGCGTGTTTCTCCTCCACATCACATGAGCCCGGCTATCTAGTCCAACAAGCACTAATTACCGAGCTGCAGCTTATAGGAAGTGTAACCTGAGGATGGGGTTTAGGACAGACCAAAGCTTCCTTTGCTGTTTCCGTCTCTGCTCCCCCAGAGCTTCCTGGAGTGGATACCGGAACCGAGTATAGTGTGTCTGTGATTAAACCGAGCATTATTCCTAAATGGATCTGTTAGTTTGCCTATGTGTATCAATACACAGAATAAGTACGAGGGTGAGTTATGGGCTAAAAGCAAAGTTAGGCTTCTGTGGTTGTATACTGGGCAGATGTTTCATGAACTGATTTAAGCACTCCCCCTGCTTAGAGGAGATTTGAGAATTGTGTTTTGTGAATTGTGTGTGCATTGAAAGACGGGGCCAGCTGTGTGCTCTGTGGAGACAGCAACAGGTGTAGCACTTCATGAGTCACCGACGCACAGTGAATACCAGTACTCTTAGATACAGCCCTGCTCTGGCTTCCTCTAGTGCACCTTGACAAAGCCGTGAAACAATATGAGCACACTCATTTGTTGCTATGGTTATTGGAGACCGTTCGAAGAAACCTCCCGCGCTCTAAAACACCCGTGAGAGATAATAGAGAAAGAGGCTATGTGTTGGTGAACATGTGTGTGTAAAGCAGAAGCCAACAGCAGGTGCTGAGAAAGTTGAATTCAGGAATTCTCATCATACAGTGGAGGCTCAGGAACACATCAGGGGCTGCTAACCCTCCCCCCCATTTTAAACAGAATTTCTCCCACGACCTCAACAGCATCAGCAACATCCCTTAGATATGTCTGCAATAGTGTTCACCATCTTAACGAAACAGTTTGAAATTAATAGACTGTTGACAATACATCATAAAACATGTTGAATGTAGGGAAAGTGCTGATCTGGCTGCGTTTAGATCCCGTCCTGTGCTCAAAGGCAGCATCCAAACACACCTCCAGGCTACTAAATGTTGATCATGTGTGTGAAGTGGGAGTCCCAGTTGGGGGTCTGTGGTGCAAAGGTATGACAAGCTGTTGTTTTCACTCCTTGTGTATCTCTTTGTGCAAGTATGTGTGTGTGTGTGTGTGTGTGTGTGTGTGTGTGTGTGTGTTTGCCTCTCTCGGCTCTTTGTTAAGTACAGAGCGAGGCCAGAAGGGTTCACAGCCTCGCTGAGGCGGCCCCGTGTTATCAGGCTGCTCCCCTGACATGAAACATCACACAGGCCATTTATGTGCTGACGGAGGGATGTGAATGCACCACTGCACAAGTGAAAAAAATCAGTTCAAAAGCCCCAGAACAAGGGCCCCATGAGGTCGTGGCAGGACATTTTGCTGCAGTCCTGATTTAAAAAAAAAAGAGTTTGTTCTTTATTTATTCTACAGTGTAACCTATGGTGCGTCTTCAAACAAAATCAGTAGACCACCCACTCTCTGCTCTTCTCTTTCCCTCGTTCTCTTCTCATCCTTCTCTGCCTACATCTTCTGCAACATGATACAACAGTATCCCATGATGCATTTCCTGCCCTGGCCGACCTTTGCCCCCACCACTTCCTGTGGTCGTGCTTCCAGACTCGTTTTTAGATTCTATCTTGGATGTGAGAGACATATCAGCGATAAGGATTTGCACAAACAAGCTGAAATATTCCACAATCATTAGTAAAGATGTTAGCCTTTATCTGTCATCGACAGGAGGGAACAGGCAACAGGGGAGAGATGTGAGCTATTTCCAAATCTAGGATGATTTGCTTATCCTTGGCTTGGTGCTATCAAGCATTTGTGCTGTGTCTCCACTGGACAATCTTCCCAGCTCTCTAGAGAGTCTTCCTTTCCTGTGCAGAAGGGTGGCTCGGTTTTAAAATCACATTGTGACATAAGGCATGCAGGAATGTAGGTGTTCCTGTGTGTCCACATAGTCCCTGCTGACAAAATGATCCAAATGGATTTGAGACCAATTCTAAGAAACATCAAATATCAACATCGCATGTCGGGCCAACAGTGAAGAAACAGTCAAGTGTCCTCCGGCATGAAAGCCTTGCAAACTTCACTGCTGCTTGGAATAATGCAGTGCAGCACAAGTGCCCATCAAACACACTCAACAAACAACCAGCTCGTCTTCTAGTGGCTTCAAGATATATTTCACTCTCATTAAGTGCCGTGCAGCCTGCCCATATCAAAGCTCTCAAACTTCACCCTGCCCATTTTCTGAGATGTAATCATGCTTTCCAACTCATCACATATAAAGGAGAAGCCCTCCCAGGTCAACACTCCCTCTGCCTTTTCCTCCCCTGGGGTTAGTGAGCCTGTTCTTAGAGGAGGGCAGGCTGGAGTTTACTGCACCAACACTGGGCTGTTCCACCACTACAGAAGTATTTAGGAGTGAATGAGTAATGACAGCAAGCAGGGAGCCCATGATACCATGTAATCCAGAGGAATGATTCAGAACAAGAGAAACAGTGAGAGAGAACAAAAGCATAAAAAAGAAAAGAAGGGGAGGAATAGGAGACGAGAGGTGAGATGGCAGAACCCTGAAAAAACACCTTTTGCTTTTGGAGCGCGGCAGTCTCTGGAGAAGGGGTGTCAAGGCTTTAATTTGAAGCGAGCTGGGCTACACTGAGGAGAAGATTAGTGGGTGGTGGTCACTTTCAAGGCTGCACCAGAGACTTCTCTGTTCTGAGGAGTGAAACCAACGGAGGGAGGGGTGACGGGATGAGAGACGAGAGAAGGGTGTTTGTTTAAAGGACTGTGGCTTTCTCCATGTTTCATCAGTCCGATCCAGAGCGACAGCAAAGTGCGTGTGATGTATGAGATGAGGGCTGGAGACAGAGAGAGCGACGAAGAGAGTTGTGTGTGTGTGTGTGCGTGCGTGTGTGCGTGCGTGTGTGTGTGTGTGTGTGTGTGTGTGTGTGTGTGTGTGTACATGAGTGAAGGCAAAAGAAAATATGCCTGATCAGGCATAACTGTGGAGCGCAGCCAGCTCTCTGAGCTGTTTCAGTGTAACTCATGCTTTTGAAGTGTTTAATGTTCGCGAGCCCCGGCCAAAACCAATGACATTATTCTTCCTCCAACTTTCCCTTTATGCAAGGAGGTACAGCTGGAGAGCGCTGATGAAAATGACAGCCCAGTCTGGGGAATAGGTGTCTACGCTGTGCACAGGTCTGTGGTGTAACCGTGTACATGTCTGTGTGCACGTGCAAACCGAAACCTCACAACTGAAACTGACAGAGCTGAAACTCATTGGAGAGGAATTTTTTAAAAATCCCTCCCTAAACTGAAAGTGATAGGTCACTTGACATTTTTTGTATGTGCTAACTTGACCTCTTGCTAAAGCAAAGCCCACCCTCTGTCTCACACATCTCTCAGCCCTGAAAAGATCCAGCCAAAATCTGCTCGGAGCAACACCCTTCAGTAAATATTCCTGTGGCTTAATATCTAATTACATTTCATATGGTCCTGTCGTACACACTGTTGTACATACTGTATTTGGCACAGGCCTGATAATGACAATGGGAGAGGATTTATATGCACATGCAGACAGCGACACAGAGGCCTTGGGCTCAGGTTGAAAACACCAACATCCCTCAGCACCTGCAATTGTTGTTTTGAGGGGGGGGGTTGGGTCGTGACGTCAGCCCTTCCTGTGGCAACGGGCCTGATGTCACTTCCACGCAGTTTGAGGTAAAAAGAAGTTCACGGCGGCCCCTCCAATGCCCACCAGTGCCATAAAGCTCTCGACTGGCTCTGAGTCTATTTTCTGTGCGTGAAGGTCTCTCCCTCTGCTGGCATTGTTTTTGTTTAATATCATGCTTCCTGCCTTAGTTGGAAACCCACAGCGTGTAGTACCTGTTTCCTTACACGCCATGATCCACAATGAGACAAAGCCTGGTACTTAACTGTACACAGATGTCAGAGAGAAATGTCTTAACTTAGCCCGCATCACGTCAGTGAGGTCAAAATGACACAGCAGCAGTCAAACAATTGATGCTGTAACAAAACATAAAGAACATTTATGTGCTGGAGGCATTTGTTTTCAATGTAATACACTCTTTTACATTACAGATGATAACGTCAGCTGAACAGTGTGTGAAAAGTTTAATCTTTTCAGAATATTTTAGTATTTGTTTTGTCCCCCTTTTGCTTTAATGACAGGATGCACTCCAGCTGCATGGACTCCACAAGTTCATGTAAAACCTCCTGACTTATATTATCTCGGCATTATGTGAACGCACTCCACAACGTTCTTGTGATGTCAAAGGATGCTTGTCTTTCTCAGTCTTCAAGTGCCCCCATAAATGTCGAGTGTGGTTGAGGTCAGGTGACTGTGGCTGTGACAGGACTCCTTGGTCTTCCTTGGATTTCAAGTAGTGCTGTCAAAGCGTTGAGGTGTGTCTTGGCTCATTATCCTGCTGCAGTATGAAGTCAAGTCAAATCATGTTTTTTTTTTCTTCTGAAATTATGTTTCTGGCCTTTTCGTGACAGTAAACAGGATGAGAGAGAGAGAGAGAATAACATGAAGCAAAGAGCCACAGGTCAGATTTGAACCGTTGTAGGCTACTGTGGGGAGGAGCAACTGAGCTACCTTGGTGCCCAGGACTAAAGGTTTCTAAGTTTGACCGTACCATCAGAATATCATTATATGAAGTGAAATCACTGATACAAATTTGTGGAGTCCATGCCAGGCCGAGTGCATGCAGACGAGGGAAAAAACAAAAGATAATCTGAATTTCGAGGACATTGTCCAAGATTCAACTATTCACACAACCTTGTGCTGATATTATCATTTTTAATAAACATAATA
Organism: Diplodus puntazzo; assembly: GCA_963678695.2. Taxonomy (NCBI): domain Eukaryota; kingdom Metazoa; phylum Chordata; class Actinopteri; order Spariformes; family Sparidae; genus Diplodus; species Diplodus puntazzo. The sequence goes on along the minus strand of OZ023171.1, from coordinate 6,842,683 downwards.
GTATTACATTCCAAAAGAAATGCACAATAGAAGTATTTTGACTTGTGGTCTCAGACCTTTGTACACTAGTGTACATCTTAAGAAGTTATTTACTACAAATGAAGTGAAACATTAGCCAGTGTGATTTGGGATGTGAAAGATATAAACTGGCACTTGTCAGCAAATAATGAATCGAGTACTGTAATCATCCACTGGCATAATTTTTCACATTCTCGGAAAATGTAAAGCAGAAAATGAGATTAACTGAGAACTTATGGTGAATTTTTCCACAATGCAGGGACAGAAGCCACAGAACAGTGTGGAAATGGTGGGCTGGATGACGACATGTTTGTTTTGCATGACTCTTGAGTGGATGTGTGATTGATATCAGTGCGTCCAATGAGTGAGTGCCTGGTCTCACCTCTGTCCCAGCAATGCCCCCTGGGGTGCTCGTCGTCTGGCAGGGTGCTGTCGCAGTCAGCCCCGTCTGCCAAGCTGCCTTCCTCCTCCACGATGTGCAGCTTGTCCTCATCATCCGAGTCTGATCTGGCCTCCACCACATTGTTGTAGTTAGTTACTGCACAGAGGGGCACATGAGGGGCAGAGGTTAGACTGGTAGGCTACATTTTTTTAATACGTCTTTTAAATAAGTCTTTAAAAGCTTATTAGAGGTTTCACATATTAAGTAACTTTTATAAGATAATATGTGCTTCTTGATTATGATCACTCAATGTGAAAGGCCATGGGTGGGAGAGGTTAAATATTTGTATAAAAGCAAGGAATCTCTGTCTGTGTGTGTGTGTGTGTGTGTGTGCCCCAAATATCTCTGCAGATCAGGATCAGACTGACCTGAGATTTTCAACATGGCTGCTGTTTGGTTTAAGAATGTGCAACGTTGGATTTGTGTGGACTACAAAGATACCGTTAATAAATGATTTCATAAATGCTTTACGTAGCCACGTGCGCACCAGAGCCAATCACTGCAGAGCCCACCCCCACGACATACCTTAAGAAACAAGCAGATTTATACCTGCAGCGGTGCGAGCTGGACCGGGATTTCGCCGCCGGTTCGGTCCCGTTCTATGCATCTAAACTGACTAATGTGGATTAATGAGACTGAACGAGTCGGGGCCGAATGTGTTCCGATCTGAGGAGATCCGGATACGCGAGGACAACAAACTGGAATCGGAACCTGTGGATGTTCGTGTGTAGCTAGCTGCTAGCCCACCCTCACGCCCCACCTCCTGAGTCGACGGACGCGCCGTCACATCCAAAACCGGACTTAAGATAGATTATGTCTGCCACGCTTTCTCACGAACATTGCCGTCATGTTAGCTTTGTGTCTGGTGCAGGAAGAGACAGTAGGCTTTTGTCACGAAAGTGTCTGCAAGCAGGAAGTGTTTGCAAGAAAAAAAACACGTTCCTATTGGTGGAAAAAGGCACCACACCAACCAATCACAAAATTATGGCAAAACGCGTGATTTGGTTGCTGAGGAACAGCAGTTAGTGTGTTATGTAGTGTTTGGTGTATTGTGTTTAGTGTGTAGTGTAGTCGTTTTTTTGTGTTGTGAGTCAAAACAATGAGGAGACAGCTGAGTGTGAAGCAGGCAGGAGAGCTGAGGGAGGCCTGAGCCTGAGCCTTTATATTTGCATTATAAGTAATAAAAATGGTTCGTTAAACATATTTGTGGTTTTCACAGTAAAAAATCTAACTTTTTCCTACTTATTTTATGTTTTTTTTGTGATTTTAGGTCCTTTGTGTTAATACAGTATTTCAAAATGAAACAATAACTGTACAGTCACACATGTGAGGTTGGGCTGAAAATAATGACACCAAACAAGACAAGGTAAATAGTTTTTAAGGTGAAATATAATGGTAAAATCAAAAGTAGTCAAAAACAGCCAATTATATCCCTGACGTCCCACCTTCAAACACAGCCTCATTTGGCCATCCATGAAAATGCTACTTAAACAATGCACTAGTGTCATTTAAATGTCAAAACTATTAAAGAGTAGCAGGGAGCTAAAAACACCGATTAAATGGACAATGGCCTAATTTTAGTAAGTGAGATTAAACTTGAAATGATCCCTATGAAGAAGTGGCTTGTTAAAGCAGGAGAGAATAAAACAGTGAGGGCACTAACAGCAGAGTAAATGGAGGGCGATTAAATCCACTGCACCTGATGATTCTGATGCGTCAGGGGAGTAAAAGTATGACAATTTGAGACACATATGGATCCATGGCGAAAACAAACCTTGGAACAACAGACTCACAAAGACAATTCATACTAAGGACACACACACACACACACACATTACCACTGTGTGAGATCATTAGATTGCAGGCAGAAGTGGTGTGTGTGCTGTGTGGGTGTCGGTGTGACCTGGTCGGGTTGTGTTATGGGCTGAAGGAGCCAGGAGACACAGAAGAAGCCAGCCCACAGAGAGGGTTATTACAGGGACTACATTTTCCTGACCGACTGTCGCCTGCTTCACATGTGTTAGAGTGTGTGCTCCTGTGTCCTCTTTTCATTTCCAACCAGTTCCTCCATCTCTCATTTCCACCTGTGTTACTTCCACCCACTATCCTCCCATTTCTCTCCCCCTTCCCCACCCCCTCCATCCCTCTGTTCCACTGAGAGAGCTACAGATCCTCTCGGAGGCCAAATCAATTCTCCAGTGAGAGCAACCCAGTCAGCAGAGGGCCTCGGCTGCAGCGCCGAAACTACCTCTCCAGCTACTTTATCTCACATCATACACACACAGCGCTCGCACATACACACCACCCGCATTCACTCTCTGAATATGCGATCCATGTACAAAGCACCCAAACATTTTTTTTTTTCTGTCTATCTTCACTCACCCCAACTCCACTCGCCCACCTCTTTCTGAAGTGGCTGCTGATGTTTTTTGTCGGGAGGAGGCGTATCTGGGAGAGAATCATGATCCTCTGTTTCAATCAATGAGAATTGTTTCAGTGAGGTCTCTCTCTTTCTCTCTGCATTGTGCAGGTCATTACAACTGCTTGGTATTCACACAAACTCGGTAGACGTGCAGGGTTCAGTCTGAGGGGGAGGAAGGAGGTGTGGGGGCGGATGGATGAAAGGTGGTGGAGGAGGAGGGAGAAGCGCTGTTATTTGGCGAGTCGTTCGCGGGGTCAACACTGCTGTGCTGCAGCTGCAAAATTCTATCAGGGTTCATCAGGAGAGCTATTTCATTCTCAACCTCACTCCTCTCCTCACACTATTTCTCACTCCACAATATCATCTTTTTTTCTTTCTCATGATGTGAACGCTTCCATATTGTTCTTTTCAAGAGTTACATTCAGCTAAGTCAGGGGTGACGCACATCCTTTGTACTTGACTTGCCATCCAAGCTATGTGTAATAGTCTATTTAAGGTTCTTAACAAGCAAACCCAACAATGGAAGAGCTGGGAGCCACAAAGCTGGGATCCCATTCAAATAAACTGATAATTAATTGGATTTATATGGACAGTATAAACATGTCTGTCCCTGTTCCACTCTCCCTCCACCTCTCTCTCCTCATCCCAACCTCTCCTCTCTGTCAGAGCGACACTGCCAGGTGATGTATTGTCCATTCGGCAGCCCAAACAGGGCACGACACTTCATTCTGAAACAGAAGGTGCTTTAGAACGAGTCTGAGAGGCTGTTTAAGGCCATAGCCACTCAGGTGTGGAGCTGAGGTCAGCGATTACAAAGGCAACACTCTCAGCCGGCAGTGTCAAGATAAAATGATCAAATATAAAGCTGTAGAGAGAAAATCAATGTGCTGCTGTATGCAGCCGGGGGGGCAATGGCCAGCAGGACAATAAAAGCGGGAGCTGCGAAGTACAGCAAAAATTGGTGAGAGAGCGAGAGAGTAAAGGATTGATGGTGTTGGTGGTGTGGGGGTGAACAGACATGGCCTTCCTGTGCCAAATGGTTGGCGGTGTTGAGACAAAAATGTGTGCTCCAACAGGAGATGTAACACCTAGTGTCAACAAAGGCTGCAGTCCCTTCTGGCTGACCGGCTGAGCATTTGGACAGCTGGCCTCATTAGCGCTAGCATGCTAGCACACAACAGGAGGAAGACTCCCACACAGCTGAGAGGGAAAGCATTGGTAGGTGGAGGAGGTGAAGAGCTTACTTCATAAAAAGTTTGCTTTTCTCCACAGGTTGCAGTGTGATCAACACCTGAGAAAATAATGGCCTGTAACCATGGCTTTGGCTTTAAGTTAGTGCGTAACCCCTGGCCAAAGATCACACCTTTCCACCATCCTCCCACACAGAAACGCTCTCAGGCTCTGGCTAACAGGACACAAAGCAAGCTCAGCAGCCTCAACACAACATGCCGTGATTAAGGATCGACATCACATGAAAAGCCTGTGGTGTAGTGTAGAATGTAGAAACACCAAAACATTTTACAAATATTCAGTATTGACTTTAATCGATATATCATTAATGAACATTATAAGCCAGACCTTTACAAGGGAAGACCTTATGCATCCTGGTCCCAACTCCAACCGTTCCTAACTAGTAGCAGACAAGCTCATGTGATATGAAATCCTCTCCTCTGTTAGTCACCCTTCACCTACAGTCTGCTGCAAATATGTACATTAGCTGTTAATTGCTGGAGTTCCCCAGTACTTAAGAGAATGACTTAAGCCAAATCATATTGAATTTCTCTACCCTCACCATCACTCTTCACCCCCTCTCCCCCTTGCAAAGTTCCCAGAGTCTACTGAAGGACAATGCCAGGCAGTCCATGTCAGCCACACTTAAACATGGCTGCTGGAGAGAGAGAAGGCTGTGTTGTTATGACACCTACCAGGCTGTATCAATTACCAGCAAAGGAATTGGGTGACTGGGTGGGTTACTCCCCAAACAAGCCTAACGTAACCCCATCGGAGGAGATCACCTTGGCAGATATCATTGCTGCCATGTGCCCCTTGACCCAGGCTCATTTATCAGATTGTCCTTTAATTGTTTAAAGGGGCTATATGTAAGAACTTTAGTTGAATTCCTATTAATTCAAAACTCAGCTAAAATTATCAAAAGAATGTGAAGAAATTAGTTATAACCTCACGCCAAAGTCACAGATGTATTGTGTTGCAAAGATGTCAACTTAAGTTAGCGTGCTAACCAACTAGTCCCGGCTGCCCTTTCTCATAATACCACATTGTACCTCAAGAGGTGATAGTGAGTGACTGTAGCATTCAGTCTCTCCTCAGTATCACATAAGAGGATGAAGCAGTTGGGTGCTGAACACTGCACATTTCTTCTAGACTGGTAAATGCACTGCTGTTAATGCTAGCATGGGGTATTTAGAGATAGCTCATAAGCTTAATTTTAGCTTATTGTATGACAGTACCGATAAGGTTAATATGACACCCCAACTTTCTGGTGAGTTGCTGCCCCCAGTCATGCTATTTAACACTGGCCTGGTTAATGAATAAAACACGTTTCAGGACCTCAAAATCACCGAATGGCGTAGTTGTACAACAGTTGATCACTCGAGCTGTCATTTCATACACTGAGGAGTGCCAGAGAGGAATGGCAACATGGCTCCACCTCTGCAGGAGTGAGCTATCTCTGTACTCTGAGGCCCTCAAGGTGTGAGTGACTGGCTTAATAGCTGGGCTTCAAATGAGAACACAGACATATATAGCCTGTGAACAAACACATTACCATCAGAAGCTAGCTTTTATCTTCATTCATTACCTATAAGGACATCTGTAAGGAACCCTACACCCACACGTCTTATGCGCAGGCCAACGACCCCATACCAGAAGGTGTAGGAGGTATTTCTGGAATGTCCAACCAAAACACTTTTCCCTGAGTTTTGCTCTTAAAGAGACAGATCAAAGGATGTGCTCTCTCCCTGCTACTAATTCAGTCAACTGACCAACACATATTCTGAGGTTGTTCTGCTTGTGATTAGACAGATTGACTCCTCATGAACAGCAGCAACTATTTGTCTGGCCTTCTACCTCTCTCTTGTCTCTATATTTAGCCTTGGTACAGGCTCCCTCATTGAGGTACGCCACTTATCTCATTTGGAGCTCAGGGCCAGGCAGGCAGCAGTGGAACTACCAAAGTTATCCTCAAAGAGCGCAGACCCTGCCGTCACACAGTCTGCCCTTGCGGCTCCGCAATGCCATTTTCTCAGGGAAGCAAACCACTACAAAAAACCCCAGCTCCAACCAAAGTAAAACAAAGCTGTGCCATTCAAAACCTCAAGTATGCCGTCTCAAGGTGAGGCGCCTCATTCAGCGTTGAGGTAAACGCTGTTGGTTTTGTTAAAACAACAGCCTTCCTCCCACGGAGTCAGGAAGGTCAATTCAAGTGCCGATAACAAAACAAAAGAATTGGGGATTTTTTTCATGGTTTGCTTGTTTGCAGGCTGCCTCAAACCTGTGAGACCATTCAGGCCAGGCAAAGACTGTTTTGTTCCAGTAGTTTTTAGGAGGACACAACAGTATCCCTTCACACAGTCAGTTAGCTGTAGAGGGCACTAGGGGTCCCAAGAGACTGTTTTGCAAGCAGGTTCGGCCTTGCCTAGCACAGAATGCCAAGCCTCCTCGCCACAAGTGCCTGCCAACCATACCAGAGGAGGCCAGTCACATCTAGGACCAGTCATATCCTGAACAGTATCTCCATGGATACACAGCACAACAATCAGGTCCAAAAACTCCCCAAACAACATCAAATGACTCTTACTCATGTTCTAATATAGGCTGGGAGGGTGAAAAGCAGAACCACTAGTATGGACCTGAGTTAAAAATATGCCTAAGAATTAGTCACTTTTGATGTTCTGTATTTTCTACAACTACTATACAAATGGTCCACTGAATGATATACTCAACTAGCCAAATAACAATACCTGGCTGCCACAGACCATTGGTTAAGATTATTCCACCAGAGTCACATAACAGCCAGTGGAGCATCGGAATCATTTCATTTCAGTCTCTTGGTCTCTTGACTCTGATCAAGGTTTTAGCATGTGAGCTAATGGGGCTCCGTGGGTTACTCATCTCCCATCTGATGAGCACTTTCCATGATAACACTAATGCTAATGGTGGCTATTGTTCTCTTAATCTGCATGATGGCACTTGGAAGTGTAAAGGAAGTCAGTGGGTGTTAATGAATGTCAGGAATGACAAAAAAAAAACAAAAAAAAAACTGCGCCTCCGAGATCGTGGAATGCTTTTCAGACATGAAATTACTAAACCTTGTCTACAATGGGCTTTGCCTGCCACGTGCCCTTATTACTCAGGGTTAGTCCTAATAGTGCTGCTGTACCTAAATGACACCCGGATAATAGACTGTATTTCTGCTGAGGGGAAGTCATAGGCTGTGGTATGTCTTTGCGGGGCTAATGAGCGTACTGATGAGCCACACATTCTGTTACACCGCCGTCCTCAGAGTGTTGCTGCTCCTGGCTCCTCTCGGCTCTTCTAAATAAGGCCAGGTGGGCTGATAGGGGCCGGAGGGTGTGATCGCACCACATACACACTCACACACACACATAATCCACCGCGATGCCATCTACAAAGTTTACACTTGTCTCCCAACCTATGTTTATATTGGAGGTGAGACAGCCCCATCCAAGGTAATAACAGTGGTACACCTAAGTGAGAGTGAAGAGCATGTGGTGTGCTTTGAATGTTAAGCTGTTAAAAGGCATGTTAGGCATGTAGAAGGTTTTCAGTCATTGTAGGTGGTCACATGATCATGGCTGCTTACCCTTTAAAGAAAACAATGATGAACCATTAGAAATTCACCTAACACTAAAAACTGATACCACCCTACGAAACTGCTACAAAAGCAGCAACTAAACCCTTTGCAGGTGACTGAGAGCAGTGGACAAGAGGTGGGTGAGCAGGGGGGAGGAAGACAGTGAGGTGAAGAGAGGAAACATCTGTTGTAGTTTCTGGTAAGGACAAAAACCTGCAGTCACGCTTCCGACAACCACCTCACTTCCCGTTCTCTCTTTAACCTCCTTGCTCCTTCTTTATGCTTTTTACGCTTGGTCTGTGTTTCCCACTTGTCAGTCACTTATCAGGCCTCTACACACCGAGTAATAACGAACCATGTTATCTGAGCTCTACCATGTATTTAGCTCGATTTTAGTCACAGACGACTTCACTGGAAATCACCTCCAACACAGAACAACACCAAAAGAGCAACGCAAATATTTAGTCTTTGCATGAAACACGCACAGATCTAGGTAAACAGTTGTCGCTCCCCTGTTAGCAGCCATTTAAAGTTAAGCGCAGAGCCTCTGTAACACCAGGCAGGCAACCAAACACAAATCTGGCTAATGTTGCGTTTGCCTCCGTCAAACCTCATTGGAGTGTCGCCGGCAAAATGAAACATCCCTGTCACCTCTGCTGTCAGCCTCCATTCAGGCTTCAGTTACACACTGATAGGATTTGAAAGCTGCGCAGTGGTATAATGGTCTTCTTCCCCTTTGATTTTGCCAGTTTGTGTCTAGGCTTGACATTTTGAGTAGAGTCTCTGGGAGGATATTATTAGAGCGACTGCCTGAAGGTAGCCTGTTTAAATGCAGTCAGTTGCATCAGTAGCGTCAAACTTCATTACATAGCTTGTTTCCTTTTTTCTCCAACCTCTTCAGCACTAATGAGACCAAAAGGACTGGGTCAGCAGATACCATTTTAGCCCACATGTGTGAAAATCAGCCCGGTCGTGCATCAAGGCTGTACAATGAGCAAATGGATCCATAGGGTTTGATTATCATTCGTCATCAACAAGTGGCAGGCCAAACTGTTGGGCCTGTTGTCTGTGTTGTCAAACTCCAAGCTCTGTTACAGACACACTGAGCGTTTCAGGGCCACCACCCTGAACATACAACCGGTCTTTCTTCATGCTTGGTAGCACTGCACAGTGCTTTGCTTAACAGCATCATGTTTTCATTTAAAAGCACAGTTAAGGATCACAAATACTGAGGTGAATCTGGTTTTACTGTGATGGTGCTGCTGCTGGAGCATTATGAGTTAGTATTTTTCCAGGATCATCATTTCAACTTACGAGACAGCATCAAAAAGGACAGGACTCTCTGTCAGTACACTGGGGTCTTTATCCCATTTGGAAAATATTGTTAAACTCCTCACTTATTAATTTGTTTTTTTTCGATGTTTGGTTAGGTTTAGGAAAACTTGGTTTGGGTTTAAAGCAGACACTTTTACAACATTAAACACTTGTTTGAGAGGATAACTTCTCCCTTATGCGTGTTTTTCTGGTCTTTTTCCTAGAGTCACTGAGCTCTGACATTACAAACACGTAATTGGTCAGTTTCAATGATGGTCCTGGAGCAACACCAACACGGCAACGTCAGATCTTGCAAATACTTGTACTGTCTTTTTGAACAACCACTGGCACAACTCTAATCCGCCATTTTTTGTCATATTGACATATTTTCGAAAATCACATAATCGGAAAGCATGATGTTAGTATCCACATCATAGGACTGTGGCATAGCCGCTGAGCTGGGGCCTGCTGAGGTGTGTGTTTAAATATATGCAATGAGCAACAACGGTGCTATCCAACCTGCTTGTGTCATGCAGGTCTACATTAGGTTAGTGTAGCACAGGGCTGTTGCATTTAAGGAGCAGGTGACTGGACATTCCTGCCTGTATTAGGCTTGACAGTTTACTGTGGGAGAGTACAGAGATGGGAGAATTACACCAGCCTATAAAGAGGGAGGGAGGAAGTTACACAGCCCAACAATTCTCCAACTGGAAAACCTGTTTAAAGCCTGCTTACTGGCATCAGTGAATTCCACCTAAAACCTCAGTTCAATTCAAAGACCGAACATCACCATCATCAGCAGTGTTCCATATTTCCACTTCGTCAGTTCTTCACTCAAGTTGAGACTGTGTTTGTTGTTTGTAGATTAATGCAAAGATTGCCAGTCGGCAGTGACAGACGTAGCACGCACAAACACAAAAGAGTGCAGAAGAGGTAAACGTAGGGGGAATGATGGCAAGGTGGGAGGAGAATAACTGCTAATGGTTTAAAAAGACAAAGCTGGCCTGTCACGTACAATGCTCATCTGAACTGATGGCTGCCCCAGGGAGGGAGTGTCACAAACTGTCAGAGAGAAAGAAAGATGGAGAGAAAACAGGAGAGACGGGGGCTGGGGAAAGGAGACATAAAAGGTTGAAACGAGGGTGGATGCTGAAGGAGGAAAATCGAGTGAATAATAAAATGAAGAGTACGAGACAACAAGGAAGTGACGGGAAGAAAGAGAGACAGACAGTAAAAGGGTCGAGGGCAATGGACAGCATTTAGGCTGAGGGTGCCTGTGCCTCAGGAAAGGTCAACTGCTGATGCCGTGGCTCTGCCTGACAGATGTCTCAGTGAGGGGACAGGCCACAGGGCAACAGGCAGCGCACGCACACACATTCGTACACGCTTGTACACACATTCACAGACAGGTGTGAGTGCGGAAATAACCCAAGAGAGCCTTTTTGTTTATTGGTTACATCTAATTTTACAAGCATTACAAGTTCCCCGTTTATAGCAATCAGCAGGTCGGCAGACCTCAGTGAAGTCAAAGGCCGAGATCCATGTTGACAACCTACCGCGGCTTCACTAATTCTGACACTAACGCGCAAAAGTGCTGCGAGAGCTGTTTCTTTTTTTGTAGAAAATCCTCCTCTTTGTGGCATTTTGACAACAGCTGACCACTCTCTCATTTCTCCAGAATGTCGACTCTGTCACAAGACACCCGAGGCCAAACGTCCTGGACAACCCCTGACACATGCACACACATACACACACAAACACACACACACACACACACACACACACACACCACACACACACACACACACACACACCACACAATCAAACACACAGCCCGGGGCTATCGTTCAGTTGTCACAGTAGTTTCTTGTTATTCATGTGACGCAGGGAGAGAAAGGGGTTAACGCCGTAAACTTACATCCACAAAAGCTCTTTTGTCACCTCAGTCCTCCACCAACAACCCCCCTCCTTACATCCTTTCCTTTCTCCCCAGGCAAAGTGGCTTTGCCCCGTGTGATCAGGAAGGGTTAGCCCCCTCTCCCCACAACACAAGCCTCGAGGGCAGCTAAGGCTGAAGAGCAGTCAACCAGTAGTGCTCACACCATTACCCCGCTGCTAAATGACTACAGACAGACGGACAGCTACAAAAATCTTTGTTGTTAAACCAGATAACAAAGAGTGGGTACGTGTTTGTATACGTGTTGCAAGACCTTGCCTTAAGTGTGTGTAAGGGGGTCAAATCAGTCCACTGTGCCCCTCTTCCAGTTCAACACCCTCCCCTTTCACTGTGATTGTACTTGTTATGACTAACACATGAACAATGATTTGAAAAAAATGGGCGGACAGATGAAAAATCACAAGCTGAGCTAGCAGCGCCGTTGTTAATGTACCCTCTCGATGTGGTGCTGATTGGTGAAATGGCTGAGGCAGCAGGTAAGCGCCGCTCGTCATGTATTGACATATTGATGGGTTTCTTTTGTCCATTACACCCAGAGGTGCTGGGATGGTGCGTGGGCGTGAGTCTGGTTGCCACCAGCCAGGGAGACCATTAGTTTGCTGTGTCAGAATTCGAAGGGGAGTATTGACAGTCCAGCTGGGGCGATCGATAGGCGCAGATCTCTCACTCCCCTCTGCCATCTTTGGTAATGGGTCTACAGTGAGTCACACGCTGCTGTGGGACGATGGTGTTATATCACCTCACTTAGTGTATTCTAGCATTGCAAACAGGGGCAAAATTAAGTGTTGCTGTTGAACGTAGAACACAAGTGAGTCAGCCAGACTCCAATGCTGAATTGATTGATTATGCGATATAGTTAGATAACTGATAAAACTGCAAACCAAACAGTGATGTTACATCCTTGACTGTAAGTTACAAACAGCTGTCTTGTCTTTCATTCAGCTTAGTCATGTTCTGTTTCTGCTCTGGTCAGATGCTGGTTGCAGCTCACTGAGGCTGAAAGATGGAGGCCAGAGCAGGGTTTTCTAGTATCCGACAGCCAACAGGGTGGGACAACGATTACCCAAGCGCTCTGCAATCATTGGACAGAATGCTCGGGACTATCCCGTGTGATGTCACCCATAATGTGAAGTCATTCAGCATGGAACAGCCAGATGTTTTCTAGGATAGATACTTCTCTCTATTTTTATGTCAAGTATCTCCAAGCAGGAACACTTCAGATACCTATCTGATAACAGTTTAGTCCTTCGAGCATTTAGGAAGATATCCCTACAGTTGGCAACTGTGGGGACAGTGGAACATGTGATCAGAACAACCTCATCCTTTCTATTCCACTACTCTTGATCTGATAATTTTGGATTGTGATCGATCTTGAAGGTGTCAGCAATTGTAGAGGTCACAGTAGTTAATTCTGTTTCCAAACTTCACAAAACGATATGGACTGGCTGATCTGTGCTACGTGAACAAAGGGCACCGACCAGATGGCAATGCTGGACCAATTACTTCATGGCTCGTCCTTCAGTGACATATTGCAAACAAAGTGCGCAAACAAAGCCACGCGAGTTATAGCTAGCAACGTGGAGGATGAGGAGCTTGTGCCCCAAAATATCTAATGCTAGATTACATTTCTATGGTGCAAATGGAGAACTTCATTGCGCTTAAATGTCTGGTTGAGTCAACAGGGTGTTTCAAAACTGACAAAAAGGATCACAATTTAGATCATTAATTGAAATTCTGATTTAATAGACTGTGATATTATTCTTTGGCCAGATTGCTGATCCCTAGAAAACATCAGTGCAGACACAAACAGTCACAGTTCTGTTGTTATTAGTTCTTGGCTTACTCCCTGACCTGCATCCACTGCATACTTGCTCTTTGTTCCTCTGACACTATGGTGGCTGAAGTGGGTCAAACAGAGCTGTGTGAGCTCCCTGTGGTTCAGGGGGAATTCCACTGGGCAGTGTGTGACCCTGAACACTCGCCTTCCTGTTCAACTGGTGATGTGCTCGGTAGCCCAGAGGAAGAGGAAAGAAAGACAGTTCTGTCCAAGGACTAGCTCTTCTTGTCACAACGCCACCATGATTGTGACCTGTGTTGATGGTTGTGTTAGAGCTGAGTGTATATATTTGCGTGTGTATGTGTGCACCGGTGTGCAGCTGTTGTCAGACAGATCAGTGATAACACTTTGGCTTTTAATAAACTCAGCATGAGTGTTTGTGTGCGTGTGTTTGTGTGTGTGTGGGTGTGTGTGTGTGTGTGTGTGTGTGTGTGTGTGTGTGCGTGTGTGTGTGTGTGTGGAGCCTGGTGAAAGGTCCTGGGCGTGTGATTGATGGGAGCTTTAGCACAGTAAACACATGCACACACACAATTGTGCACACACCCCAGAGGTGGGTGGAGAGGGGTGGTCATATGCAGCAATTCTCAGCTAACATTATTCATCTTGTGTTCATCTGTTTGAGTCTACCGCCCTTCATATTGATGAGCTAGGCAGTGTGTAGCAGTCAGTTTATTAACATGACTACACACATACACACACAGGGAACACACATAAACAACAGAGAATGGAGGTAATTTAGAACTTCTACCTGAGTCTTTCTTATTTTTTTAATTTCTTATTTTCTGACTTCTTCCATTATTTTTTGGGGTGATGGGATGATTCAGAGAAAAGAAGGCTGGGAGAGGGCGGCTGAGAAGGAGAGAATGTAAGGAGAGAGCATGCAGGGAGGAGGAGAGGTTATTTTGAAGTCTCTGAACTGTAATCACCACCTACAGCTGCTTCCTCCCAGGTGCTCTAGCTGGACATTAACAGAGAGAGGGAGGGAGAGAACAGAGAGAGGCGGGCTCCTCAGAGAACAAGAGATACTCATGAAATAGAGGTACTGGTGTTTGTCTTGTTTATAATTAGCCAGAAGTTCCATGCATCATAGCAGAACCAACCTTTATCATATTCTAATAGAAACCCTCTTTTGCAGACAGATTGCAGAGTGTTTCCACGGATCATCTCCTAGTGAGGCCCTTTAGACGAGGGGGACGTTTTATCTTAGGAGAAGAAGGAAGTTGAAGGAGCTATCACAGAGCTGACACAAAACTTCCAGTACCTGACAGAGAAGACAGGATGGCGACTACTTGTGGTAACCTGGTCTACATATTATGATGGCCGTTTAATCGCATAGCAATTATTTTGCCAAAAACAAGGGAATAAATGAGCTACATTGCATGTAGTCACAAGCTGCAGCTCTGGAGAAGAGAGTCACATGCAGAGCCAGACCCATCAGGAGGAATAAACACCCCAGATTTTGCTCTGGTCCTAAACCGTTTACCACCAGGGGCAGAACAGATTCTTCATCACTCCACAGCAGTGATCTGTGGATGTGGAAATGGACTTAGCTTCATGAATGTAACATTACACAGAGGAGAGGGGAAAAGAACCAAGAAACCAGAATCTTGTGAGTGCTCAGTTTAGTGAGAGGCTGACCTGAATTCAAACACGCAACCTCAGGATTTCTCATTGCTCGCTAGCTTACTGTTAATCTTCCTGTTTGGGGCAAATAAACACAAATTATCTCACAGCCAAATTCGCTTCAGTGGTGAACACACCACTAAACAATGACTACCCCTGATGAAAATTCATCAAGGGTAGTCATTAAGCATTATTTGGGTGTCTACTAGTAGATCTGAAGGCATTGATGTTCAAAAATGTTTGCAATGTTGACATTTTTCCAGTACTTTTCATTGCTGCACCAGCCATGCTGGGTGCGTGGCTGAGGGTGTTGACTGTATACTTGTGACATCACAACCATATGGAATGCCTGATGACTTGTTTAAAAGCACATTCTCTTAATGCAGACTGTGTGTCTTTCTCCATGGATTGAGTGTTTTAATTCTTAGTATTTATATAGCACCTAGACCTGTTTTAATAATATTTAAAAAACAAAGACAATTAGAAGTCTCACTTTAACAATATAGGACCTTTAATGTTCTTAATTCCACAGTGCAGTAGTCCCATGGAGGTGAATGTTAGGTTAATCTGATAACCTAACACTGTTAACTCATTAGCCAGCTCACGTCGATGAGATGATGAGTCCTGAATTCTTTAAGAAGCTGCTGGAGTTCAACATCCGCACCGCAATAACCTTAAGTCCTGTCTGATATGGTGGAACTGACATCTATCTAACATGAGATCCACATGTCCAAGTTATTCAAGACCTGGGACATTTGAAGCATCACAAGTATAAAGACACTCACAAACACACGGACATGAAAGCATAACAAGTAACCAGCAGATGTATTACCACTAATGTTCCACAGTGCTTCACCTATGATGCATGTTTTAAAAATCCTTCACTATGAGGCACAAAGACAATCAATCATACACCCAACAGGCACACCCACTCGCAGTTTTAGGTGTTGCTGTGTGAAGCCTCCAGAAAATACATCATATAGTGGTTCACATGCATTACAGCACCAAGTGTGTTGCGTTCCAATAAAATCCCTCCATGTGGAAGGTTTCGGCTGTGTCCCTCTAAGTCATCCATGGCAGCCTCCCATTATTGTCTAATAAAAGCAGTTGGCGCCATGTGAGCTGCACATGTCACCACTAACAGCTTCGCTGTCTGCTGCATTTCCAGCCTGCACATCGTAACAAGGTGGATCCACCAACAAATTTGGATTAAGACGGTGATATGTTGTAGTTTCTTTCTCGTGACAGATGTACTTATCGCAAGTCGCTTTGGACAAAAACTAAATGCCCTAAATGTACATGTAAATGTAGATGTAATAACGCCACTATAGTGAGTACAGCAACCACCAGCTCAAACTGGATTACAATGAGCGATAAAGGAGGATGGGGGGTGGAAGAATACCTAAAAGACAAGTAAAATCAACAACACATTCTCATGTAAAATGTATAGGAGGCAGTCTGCCGTTGTGTGTAACACTGAATTACCACCACACATGGTACTGAATACAAAGCACACAAATGAAACAAGGACTTTAGTCCTTGAGTCCAGGCTAAGTCATTGAAATACAACATATTTCCTCTTAGCACAAAAAAACCCACAACAACTTAAATGCCTGTGCACGGACACACACCCCATGAAAAGCATCAATCCATTCATGCACGAATAAGAACAGCTCCAATGATAGAAAGAGTAGCGCTGAAAAAACCCACCAGAGGCTAATCATGCAATGTTGTCATCCTGTTAAAACCAGCACTGTGAGCCTGGCCAAACAAACACGGCTGATAAGACTGGCCGCAACATCAAAGCCTTACAGATTATAGATTACCATCAAATCAACCTGTGCATTGCTGCCATGGACAGGTACCTGCCACTGTAATGCCCCTTAGCCAAGAGGCAGGGAATGTGTGTGTGTGTGTGTGTGTGTGTGTGTGTGTGTGTGTGTGTGTGTGTGTGTGTGTGTGTGTGTGTATGTGTGTGTGTGTGTGTGATGATCAGGACCTTTATATACACTAAATTACATCTGGCCTATCCTTTTCTGTATGCATGTGTTTATATTTGAATAACCCCACTGGCATGTTAACTGACTGTGATTAGTGCTCAGTGTCTTTTTTTGAACATACAGTGTTACAGTGGCACAGTGCCAACCTCAACCCTCCCAAACATGTCGTCACAGTCATGCAGTTTGCTGCCTGTCTGCCCCCGTCACTCTCCTCTGGCAGCGGCAGCGTGAGGATTAAAGGAAAATCCTGACCTCCTCATCCACCTCTCTCTAATGCCTCCGCTCATTTTAAATGGCTTCTCCAAAAACTAACTGGCTGGATTAGTGCTCAGGTGCACTCCCCATCCTCCGCGTACACATGCAAAGATGCACTAAGACGCAGAAGAATCTCTTAATTTCTTTAAGCCATCAATGATCTTTGTTCCCTCGGATCTCCGACCAATGGAACCATTTATATTCACTGATTACGATGCAGTGAGTACAGTCCAGTGAGGGTTAACAGAGAAAGAGAGAGCGGGTGAGGATGACAGTCCACATGATATGCTGATATTCAATTTACCTACCTTGAACACACACACACACACACACACACACACACACACACACACACACACACACACACACACACACACACACACACACACACACACACACACACACACCACTCCCTACACGCTCAAAATTCCACCAGCGGGGCAGAAATGCTCACTCCTGTCTGTCTCCCTGCCGGAATCGCTGGCGTAGCACTTTTCCCTGTTTTCATCGCCATTCTTAACCTTTATCTCACTCCTCTCCTCCCATCGTCTCCTGTCTTCTCTCTTTATCTCTCCCTTTCTCTTCCAACAGGCTCCTCACAGGGAAACAAGGTTGTAAAGGTGGAAGATGCTGATATTGTTTGGCCTATTTGTGTGTGTGTGCACTACATGCAGTAGTATATAAGAGAGCCTAGGGACTTCTATCCTTGGGAAGATTTTGGCATACTGCCAGCTGAACGACACTGGTGGAGGCACTTGTGTGCATGAGTCTATTGTTTCTGTGCCTCTGTTGTACAGTATAAATATTTCAAGATGATTGCAGGCTTCCTCAAATGAAGATTTCTACCACCATGTCATGCTACTTTGAAAGCAGTGTAAGATTCAAACCAAATTCAATAAACAAGATAACCATTACAACTGTAGACATATAGGAGCATAGATCTGAACTGAAACGAGAGAGGGTTGAATCCTCACTGGTCTACCAAGAAACATTTCAAGAGATCAAAAACTAAATTCAAACACGTGCAGACTTTTTAATGCAAGCCTACATACAACACCCTGTATTGTATTAGTGTCTTACTCCAGCATCACCATATGGCCTGTCTTGTCACAAACCTGAATCATAGCTATCAGGAGAAACCCAGCATGCATATTTCATTCACACCTACCTATTAGTTATGTATGGAAGGCTAGGTAGGTACACCGGCACTACGGCCGTTTGTCTTTCTAATGGAGGGGCGAACAGCAGCAACTACAGGCAGAACAACTCTCATGCTCCTTTAATGGGAATGAATAAAGGATGAGTCGGGGCTCAGACACCAGGTTAAGATGCTGTTTAGCACCTCTGGCCCAGCGCCCAGTGTTAGAGGCAGGGATGGAGGGAAGGAGAGGACAGAGAGGGATGAGAGGAACCATTCAGGTAGAATATCAGGAAGCACTTGTGACTTGGTGAATAAGAGAGATATATAACATTGGCTTGAGGGTAACATTGTGACATGAGGACATGTTGGCACCAGTCTTCTGTGACTACTGTAACTAAACATCCAGCATTCAGAAGTTGTAATGGGATTTTTCCACAGTAAAGTCTCACTGAGTAAGAAGCAGAGAAAGCTTCTTGGTGACACTGAGTCTGGTTCCGCACGCCTCCACAGACCTCTTCTCTTTGATCCACCTCGGGAGAAAATGAAAGGCATTGAGGGAGGAAAAAAAGAAAAACAGGGAAGAACAGGCTTCTAAAGCAGCACCCTTAAGAAAATGCTGGTGGTTTTGGGGAGAAGGTGAGAATGGAAAGGAGGCAGTGGGACACTGTGCCATGGTACATGACAGCTTAATCAGCTATGTCAACAGTCATCCACCGGTGGGCTGAGAGAGCAGAACAGGCTGTGGGATGGTGACTGCCAGTCTGCTACCTCAGACAGAGTCATAATGGCTGCCACCTGCCCTGGGTTACAGCAAGCAGAGCGGCCTCATGGCAGCAGCCGGCAGCACCTGTGCTCAACAGTCAGGTCACCACATCAAAACAAGCCTGCAGGATTAGACTGCTACTGGGGGTGGAGACAAAGGGCGCCTGAAGAAGCTGCAGACGGAGAGACGCTTTTCAAGACACTTTTCACGACTATACCACTAATACTATACTAGAGCCAGAATCGATATGAGCAATGGACATTTCTGTGAGCAACAGCTATGTTGAAACTTTTCACTTTGTGAGGTTAAATCTTCTATTTAATATTTTGATAAACACTGTGCTCATGGTCTCATTAGGTTTGGACACAAACACCACTTGGTTAGGATTAGTAAAAGATCATCTTTTGGCTTAAAACACCTGCTTTGGTCACCACAAACAAGGCTAGAAACTTTCCTAAGGTCTCCTTAAAAGTACCAGTGACAGTAAACTCATGTACATAATACGATAGTAATATGAACATGATCTGACACTTATGGTAGACATGTTAATATGTACTTTATGGTACATTAGTGTTAAATCCTGTTTGCTGTTAATCTACCCCAACTGTGCACCACTTTTTCCACAAAAAAAAAAAAGCCTGAACACAGCCGCCTGCACTCTCAAGCTCTCAGAGTGTGGGGAGTATTTGAGGAGCTGTGGGTGATGGCTGCTGCCATGTGACATGGTGTGAGTGCATCTTATTTTAGAGTGAGAGCTTGAGATAAGGTGTTAAAAGGAGAGGAATGCTGAGCTGTCCTTGTAAGCCTCGATGCACGGTGGATGTCATCTCCCCTTTAATTATTTGATTACATCCACTAAAACATCTCCCCTGTAATATTCTGTCCTTCTCTCTGACTGATCCCGACCTCTCTGCCTTCTTCTCTGTCTCTCTGTTCCTGCGTGGCCCACACAGCAGTTTATTTAGCTGCCGTGTTTACATTCCTGTTCAGTCAGCCTCTCCCAGGGGAGAATGACTGTATCTGAGCTTTGTGGCTGAGCCTCTCTCTCGTGGCTCAAGTCGGTTACATGATAGTTACATTTGGATTGCGTCTTTAAAATATGGATTTTTTTTTTTATTTTTTGGAAAAAGAGCACATATTATTCAATACACACAGCACCAGTTTGTGCCAGTACTGTTTTTGTTAAATTAATTTCACTGGCCACATGTAAATGCTGAATATTCAAAATGTCTTTTATTTGCATTTAAAATGTTTTTTCAATCCAATTAGTAACTGACTGCATTTCACTTGTAAAACTGATTAATAATTAGATTTTATGGAAATGAGGAGCTGAAATCAACAGCACATCAATCGTAAACATGTCTCTCAGACATCTTTTTCAAGCCTAAACCCTGGGATGTACGTCTGTCAGCTGTCCTGTGTGGTTAGAGTAACGGTGGCAATGGGCGGGGCCCGGGGAGCCTAATTGGATGGAGCTATAGGACGTCCTGAGCTCCCAGGTCCCTGGCACTTCACTGGCCTCATCATTAGACTGACTGGCTCCTGTGGCCTCAGGCAAAGTGCTGTCTGCATGCCCTAATGACCGCTGACTCACTCAGCACGCAGCAGCGCCGCCACATTAGTCCAGCCCAGAATAGCCCCAAATAAAGAGAGATGAGAGGGGAGTGGGGATGTTAGGCGCCCCCACAGTCTTGTAAGACATTACTCCAGGCCACATAGCATATTGTTGTGTTCAGGTCAGGTCTCTTCTATTCTCACCTTTCCATGTGCTTAATTCAAGTGTGATTGTATCTATTCTACACTATTTAATTCATTTTAGTATAAACTCAGTCACTGTCAAAATAAGTGCTGCCTGTGTAACATTCTTCTCCCTCAGATATAGTGGCATACATATATGAAAGGACCAACTGTCATCTCCACAGGTTTTTAAAAATGAATTGTCAACATGTTGTATTGCTAATTATTTCTGTACATGAATGTCAGGGGTCAAAAACTGAGCCAAAACTGAAATATAATGGAGGACCATGAGGCAAAAAAAAAAACACCTATCATGTTAAGGTGCAAAAGGAAGCCCAGAGAGGCAACTGAGGTGGAAAAATACAGTTCCTTTTTTTTATTTTTATTTTTTTAAAGTTTTCTCTCCTGAGTGCTGTGGTTCTGAGTTTAAGAACTGGTGAAAACATGTTTTGACAGGAGTTCCTTAAATTGAATTTCCAATTTTCATCTCACAAAAAATGAAATGAAAAAATGGATAAACAGTGTCTCATACTACAATGTTAAGTTCTTTTTTTTTTTTTTTTACTAGAAACATCTGACAGGCAGAATCAAACCTTATGTGTATACATATATGTGTTCTTTTTTCTTTGTATCAATTATTCATTCCATGTTTTTATGAAATCACTGTCATTGTCATTAATAGCCAGTAGAGTTAATTTTTGTTATCTTTGTTTTTATTTTGCACTGTCTGACATGTCTTTAAGTTTTGCATGATAGTTCATTAGGTTATGAGGGAATAATTACAAGAACCCTCAAACACTGACCGCACTAATGTTTCCAATATGAACGAGTTGATTTTCAGTGGCAATTATTTAGAGACGTGAAATGAAAAATCTGTTCGCAAGCAAACAGTTTACCTTGTCTCTAAATCAGCTGCACTAAATTGCAGCTGATAGCTAAAGCTTCATATGGAGCTTCCAAACCTGACAGTAGTCTTGATCTTCTCATCCACTCTTAGC